>JAYMGU010000294.1:0-23711 GCA_036178185.1 Liparis tanakae
TCGGCGCGGCCCTTTCGCAGAGACCTCGCAGACGGTCGCTGGAGCCTGCCGCCAAGGCCTAAAAAATTTAACTACGCTATGTTGACGCTGTGGACCGTAAGCGCCAGGATTGGTCCGGCCAGAACGTGACTCCCGCAGTGAGTATATTTCGCCCGTCTTCCGGTATAATCGCACTTTAAAAGTTATCGTGACCGTAGCAACAATGGACCAACAGAAGACTGTGACCGGTGCTATCAATGGATTCGCTATAATTCATGAAATCAATAATTTACACACTTCTGGCGACGCGGGCGTGAATTGCAGAGTAACGAAGAGCAACGCCCTCGGGCCAAGAGAACTCTCGAATGCTCAAGGACTGCAGCGTTGACGCTTCGCTGACGCTACCGAGAAGCATAGACTAGGGCTTGTTAATTCTAATGTATTACGTATGAATCAATATGTCAGTACACTAGTCTTGACAGTCTCTTGTTCGCCCAAAGTTGGTTGTAGCCAGTTTGTGTCTCCATGTGCGGATTTTCTTGTGGCGCGCCTGTTGAAACGGAAGTTAATGACACCACATTAAATATCAAATAATGCTTTCGAACAAGCCGTTACATACAAGGTGTGAAGGAGCGGTAACCCCTGAACAGGGAGCCAAAGCTTTTTTTATTGACTCCTGTAATCTCTTGCATTTAAACATGCATCATAACGTCACTGATGAAGCTTTACTTTAACATGTAGTTATAGTCACGTGTATTAACTGCTCCACATGAATTACACTAGATTAAACTACCAGCAGCATATTAAAATATAGTAGTGAGTAATTGTAACTTTTACTTTTATTTATTCTTGAATGCAGGACCACCATGTGATGGTATTAATATTAATATTTTTACTGAAATATAAGTTCTGTTAAAACAGAGAACAGCAGAACGTGATACGGTGTTTATTTAAAAGTATACTCATAGTCTGATGCAGGTCTTTAGGGATGGTCACAAGGGAATGGAGATCCTTTCTAGATAAGACACTTCACACTTCATTGTTACTTGCATACCTGCAAACTTGTCACCTTTTGACGAAATTCGCCGTTTTGAAATCAAAATAGGTCATCCACGTGAATAGTGTGGATCCGAAGAGTTTTTGTTTTGGGCTAGAGGGGTTAACGGAGAATGTATTTGGTGATCTTCACAATAAAACATCTTTGATGGGATATGTCAAGGAGCATATTCCTGAACAGAATTATGGAACAGGGCTCAGAGTTTCCGTGGTGAGCAATACACGTTTAAAAAAAAGGAAGTTGGTCTATGAATGATTAACCATATTATATCTAATGATACGTAAAGTTGTTATTACTATTATTACGGGCCTCGATCACCGAATTATTCAGAGGACCTTTTTCTTAAAATGTTTGTTATTATTATTTAGATTGCGTCAGTAGCCAATCAAAAGACTGTAGTTATAAAAGCTTTGAGGTGTCATCAAACAAAGTGGATGTGGTGTGGAGACGACAATAACAGTCTCGACTCCAGTCCTGATGAGGGTACGTATCCGTCTTTGTTTTCTGATAGGCATGCAAAGAAACTTAAACATAGTGATGACTGGCTCCTGAATATGAACTCCATTGTAACATGAACACATGTGTATGAGATGAAGCTGATACTCTTAATGTAACTAATATTAGAAACAAGTCTGATTGGCTTTGGCTGAACAAAGCTCATGGGTTCAGTGTCCCACTGTGCTGCCTACTCGGAGTTCTGGACCAGGGAGGTGATTCTTGTGTTTGATCTTTACTTCTTCTCAGCCCTGCGTCTCCATCGGTGAAGAGACCTGAGGAGAGCCCAGGAGCTGGTGGGTCTGATGCCAGAAGCAGCACGTCATCCATCAGCAGAGCGACTGTCACACCTCCTTGTGTGTAGTACTTTACCTGTATTTGCATCCTACACATGTACACATGTAGTGTACATCAAAGCCGTTGTTTATTCTTTAAAAACGTCATGGTTGTATACTAGATACTGGTGCACTGTTTCTGGAGCAAAAGTAGGCAGCACTCCAGCGGACAGCTTGCTGAGCTTCACCAACTACAGCGTCGATGTCATGTTACATTCTGGTTTGAAAAGATGAAATAAAGTCACACCTAAAATCATACTAATTTCTCTTTTACTATGTCTTTATTTTCATCTGACCAGGTTGAGCAATTGCCCAGGCCAACAGTCGCCCCACCTGTCCCTCCCCTCCACAGCTTCCTGACTCCACCATGACGTCAGCCAGTGGACCTGTTCACAGGAGCAGAGGATCTGGATGAAGAGGGAGCTGGAAGCTACGGGTCTCTGACCAGGATCCATTCCTGTCCCATGAAGATCATTGTCATTGTCATTGTGGCGTTTCCCTCCCCAGCCGGAATTGATAGACAAGCATCTCCGATCTCCGTTCCTCAAAGTACTTTCAGCTCCATCCCCTTTTCATATTGAAGCCAGAAAATGACAACCTCATGGGGAGAATGAGGAACCATAAACTGCTGCATGAGGTTGTGCCTGTTGCCTCTGCAGTGTTGGGAGACCTGCATATATTCAATCGACAGTATTACCTGCTGTCATCCAAGCTGTGCTGCAAGGTCTGCAAAAAGAAGGGGTATCCTGACAACTCACTGTGGCTTGAGAAGTTACACAAACCTCTTGCCAGCCAACCTGACCTACGCGTTAGCTGCGGTGCACGTAATCTGTCATGTGGATTTGAAACTCAGGCGGACCGGTAACTCCCCCGCCGACATGACAAAGCAGGTAATGGAGGTGATGCACCTGAAATTTGAACGTGCTCACCTGGCCCACCTCCTCAGCTGCCAAAATGTCATGGATGGGGAGGCGGGACACTATGACCAAAGAGCCATCACTCAGTTCTTGCGTCAGGAAACCAAGCCAGCTCCCTTCGGCGAGTACAGTGACTCAGACGGCTGGAACGGGATCGTCGTGTCTTCTCACTACCTGACTGACTGCTTGCTGGGGGACTGGCACAGCGTACGGCACAGCACTCACATCTACTGTGCCAACAGGGCACAAAATATGACCAATATTACACGTTGATCCGTGTTTTTTTTCTTCGTGAAGAATTATTTTTCCCAATAGGTCCTTCTTTTTTTCAACAAAAAAATGTCACTTGCATATGTGGGAGTCGTAATACACAACCTTCAGCACGATATTGATCCAAATGTTATGGAGATCTGAGTCATTAGAATGCCCAGATATTATTGGCATGAGGCATTGGTGAGGTTCAGTGGTAGAATTCCTCGCCTGCCACAGCGGGTGGCCCGGTTCGATTCCCAGGCCAATGCAACAACTGTTTTTTAGGCAGTTCTGATGAGCCTGTTGACCCTGGAATATCATAAAATGACGTATTGCGGGTTCGGACTCCCCACTAAAGAGGGACAAACAGCAAACTTGTTTGCTAAAAAAGAACATGTAATGAAGGAACAAATGTTGTAATCTGGTGCCTCGCTGGCGCTTAGTAGGCATGCTGGCGTCAGTCTCCCATAATCTGAAGGTCGTGAGTTCGAGCCCTCACACACACTGCATTTCTTCTTTGAGACACCTATAACTGTTAAAAGAAAAAGGCCAATTGACCAAATACATTCCAGAAGTTAATAGAAGGTAGAGGTTTTCCGTCTTGAACATATACCGCAGCACTATTTGGGGATCAACACACTCCCCGCTTAATCCTCCTGCCAAAACACAGATGTTGCATTGGCGGGGAATCGAACCCGGCACTCTCCCGTGCAGCAGGCGAGAATTTTACCACTGAACCACCAATGCTCACACGTTGCAGCGCCTGGACATTCTCACCACTCACATCTACTGTGCCAAACAGGGCACAAAATATGACCAATATTACACGTTGATCCGTGTTTTCTTTTTCTTAAGTGAAGAATTATTTTCCCAATAGGTTCTTTTCTTTTTTTTTTCAACAAAAAAACGTCACTTGCAAATGTGGGGAGTCGAATACACAACCTTCATACGATATTGATCCAAATGTTATGGTGATTTGAGTCGTAGGAGAATGCCCACATGTGTGTCATGTAGAGCATTGAGGTGGTTCAGTGGTAGGAATTCTTGCTGCAGCGGGGAGGCCGAGGTCTTCGATTCGGACTTTCGCCAATGCAACATGTTTTTAGCAGTTAGTGATGAGGCCTGTTGACCCTGAATATCATAAAAATGGATTTATTACGCGTTACGACTCCCACTCAAAGAGAGGACAAACATGTAATGAAAGAAAAAACTATTAGCCAATCTGTTGCACACATGAGCAGTGGGCTGTAGCGCACAGTCTCACCAACTGAAGGTAGTGGGCCGACCCACACACTGGGATATTTCTTTGGGAAGCACCTATACTGTTTTAAAAAAGGTCAATTGATTCTCAAATACATTCCAGTTAATAGAAGGTAGAGGTTTCCCTCATATGATAGCCACATATACACCAGCACTTACCTTGGGATCAGAACACACTCCCGCTAATCCTCCCTGCTAAAAACAGATGTTGGACATTGGCGGGGAATCAAATCAGAGCACTCCCAGCGTGGCGAGGCAGCAAGAATTTACCACTGAACCACCAAGAAATGGCCCAGCTGCGCATTACTGGCGCCTGGACATTTCTACCACTCACATCTACTGTGCCAACAGGGCACAAAATATGATCAATATTACACGATTGATCCGTGTTTTTCTTTTTTCTTAAGTGAAGAATTATTTTTCCCCAATAGGTTCTCTTTTTTTCAACAAAAAACGTCACTTGCATATGTGGAGCCTCGAATATAACAACCTTAGCATGATATTGATCCGGCCATGTTATGGTGATCTGATGTCGTAGAATGCCCATATGTGCATGTGAGCATTAATTGGTTCAGTGGTAGAATTCTCGCCGTTACGCGGGTTCGGGTTCGATTCCCGGCCAATGCAACATCTGTTCTTTAGCAGTTATGATACTCAAGCACCCCTGGAATATCATAAAAATGACGATATCATGGTCTGGACTCCACCAAAAAGAGTGACAAACAGCAAACTTTGTTTATGCGTTAAAAAAGAGCTTTATGTCAAATGAAGCGACAAATATTGTAATCTGTGCCTCGTTGGCGCAGTAGGCAGCGTCAGTCTCTTAATAATCTGGTGTCGAGTTCAACCTCACACTGGCATTTTTGAGATAATCATACCGTTAAAGAAAAGGTCAATTGACCAAAATACATTCCAGTTAATAGAAAGGGAGGGGTTTCCATCTTGAACATATACCCCGGACTAATTGGGATCAGAACACACTCCGTAATCCTCCTGCCAAAAACAGATGTTGCATTGGCCGGGAAACAACCCGGCCTCCGCGTGGCAGGCTAGAATTCTACCATGAACCACCAATGCTCACCCGTTTCCGTCGGACATTTCACCACTCCATCTACTGTGCCAAGGCACAAATATGACCAATATTACCGTTGATCCGTGTTTTTTTTTTCTTGTGAAAAATTATTTTTCCAATAGGTCCTCTTTTTCCAAAAACGTCACTTTCATATGTGGAGTCGAATACACAACCTTCATACGATTTGATCCAATTTATGGAAACTGAGTCGTAGAATCCCAAAAATGTGGCATGTGAGCTTGGTGGTTCAGTGGTAGAATTTCTCCTGCCCGCTGGAGGCCGGGTTCGATTCGGGCCCAAAGCAACATCTGTTTTTAGAGTTATGATGAGCCTGTTGACCCCGAATATCATAAAATGCGATTGCGGGTTCGACTCCCAAAGGGACAAACAGCAAACTTGTTTTGCGTTTCAATAGGCCTTTTTAAAAGTCATGTATGGCATAAAATCTAGATTTGATCTGTTTGGAGTCTGGCGTAGAGCCAGGTCTTGACTTGTTATGTAATTTCTGCCTGTCAGGTTGGTTCCCCAAGCAACACTTTGCTAAACTGTATGAAACAATGGTGGTGATCCGAGACACCAAAATGTGTAAACATGACAAATTTGGAACCGGATGACCTTTCATAATGAAGGTATTCCTCTGCATTGACACTAATGTAAAAGTCTGAAAAATTCAGGAGGAGGGTCTGAAAATCACCACGACAACCACTCTACTCCTCAACATGTGCATGGCCAATGAACCTCCGTGGGTCTCTGAAATTCGACTCTTTTCACAAACACTTGCAGAGGCAATAACAATTTCCGTGATCCTTTTCTAAAATATTCCTGGCTTTTTCAACAAATCTGATGGGAGCACCTTCCAATTGACATGTTTGGTTGAGAATCCAATGTCATGAGCGGGTTCGGTACCGTACCGGTTCAATGCAACATGTTAATTTTGGCCTGTGACTATTCTAAGGGTGGTGACCACAGACAACTGTTGTAAAACATTGAAAAAAAGTGAATTCGCTCCGAGTAGACGCACCATAATCTGAACGAGTTCATCGACGGCCCTACTTTAAACCAATGCCAAATTCGTTGAATATCTCTTGAACAGCACAAATTGGGATCGATGCTAATTTTAAGTCTCCCACGCCTCTAGGCAGATCACTAAATGTCAATTAGTCGATTTACCCTTATGTGCAGGGCAAAATTGCCTACACGAGTGTTTTCCGAAATTTTTTCATAGGCCTTTTAACAAAAGTATTTACAAACACAACCAACATTTGTAAAAAATTAGAAATGAGATGTTATGACTGTTCCAGGCTTGACCATCATAATTAATTTGACCAATAATATATGGGTGACCCAAAAACAGCAAATTGTTCAAAAAACTTAAAACATGGATCTGGCCGCAGAGGCGTATTACGAAGTCGTTCGACTCACACTCATTTGGCACATATGTTTAAAAGTTGACTTTCAGTAAATAGGTTTCCTTAACAAACGCATATTGGGTCGAATACACCTCAACGATATTGCAATGTTAAGGTCGGGCTGAATGCCCAGATGTGGCATGAGCATAATGTTCAGTGTATTCGGCCTGCATACACTACATTGCCCGCACAACATGACATTTACGTTTACGGTTTTTTTTCGAAAATAATTTCGGATCGCTCCAAGAGGACAAACAGCAAACTTGTTTGCATTAAGAACATGTAAGGAACGACAAAGGTTGAAATCTGTGCCTCGTTAGTATGGCGCATTGGCGCAGTAGCAGCGTCCAGTCTCATAATCTGAAGGTCGTGAGTTTGACCCTCACACTGGGCATTTCTTTTGAGACACCTATACTGTTTTTTAAAAAAGGTCAATTGACCAAATAAATTCCAGTTAATAGAAGGTAGAGGTTTCCGTCTTGAAACATATACGCAGCACTAGTGGGATCAGAACACACTCCCGCTAATCCTCCCTGCAAAACAGATGTTGCATTGGCGGGAATCGAACCGGGCCTCACAGCGTGGCGGCAGAATTCTCTCTACCACCACTGAACCACCAATGCTCACGTTTAGCGTCTGGACATTTCACCACTCCACATCTACTGCCAACGTGCCACAGAGGCACAAAATATGACCAATATTACCGTTGATCCGTGTGTTTTTTTTTTCTCTTAAGTGAAGAATTATTTTTCCCCAATAGGTCCTCTTTTTTTCAACAAAAAACGTCACTTGCATATGTGGAGTTGAATACACAACCTTCATACGATATTGATCCAAATGTTATGGAGTCTGGTCGTGAATGCCCAGATGTGTGGCATATGAGCTTTGGTTCAGTGGTTCAGTGAAGTTCAGTCATTAGATTTCTGGGCTGCCAGGGAGGCCCAGGTTGGCCCGGGTTGGCTTCCGTTAGCTTCCCAATGCAACATCTGTTTAGCAGTTATGATGACTGTGATGAGCCTGTGCCTGAATATCATAAAATGACGATTGGGTTGGGTTCGACTCCCACCAAAGAGGATAAACAGCAAACTTGTTTTGCGTTAAAAAAAGAACATGTAATGGCTTGAACAACAACAACAAATGTTGAAATCTGTGCCTCGTTGGCGCAGTAGGCAGCGTCAGTCTCATAATCTGAAGAATTAAGTGTGAGTTCGACCCTCACACTGGGCATTTCTTTTGAGACACCTATACTGTTTTAAAAAAAAGGTCAATTGACCAAATACATTCCAGTTAATAGAAGGTAGAGGTTTCCGTCTAGAACATATACGCAGCACTAATTGGGATCAGAACACACTCCCGCTAATCCTCCCAAAACAGATGTTGCATTGGCGCGAATCGGAGCCGCGGGCCTCCTACATAACGCATGGCAGCGATAATTCTACCACTGAACCGCAATGCTCCAATGCTCTACCGTTCGCTTCTGGACATTTCACCACTCACATCTACTGTACCATCTACTGTGCCAACAGGCACTGTAGCAGGGCACAAAATATGACCAATATTACGTTGATCCGTGTTTTTTTTCTTCGTGAAGAATTATTTTCCCAATAGGTCCTCTTTTTTTCAACAAAAACGTCACTTGCATATGTGGAGTTAATACACAACCTTCATACGATATTGATCCAAATGTTATGGAGGTCTGAGTTAGATGAATGCCCAGATGTGGCATGTGAGCTGGTTCAGTGGTAGATTTCGCCTGCTTAATGCAACATCTGTTTTGTTCAAAGAGGACAAACAGCAAACTTGTTTGCGTTAAAAAAAGAACATGTAATGAAGAACAAATGTTGAAATCTGTGCCTCGTTGGCGCAGTAGGCAGCGCGTCAGTCTCATAATCTGAAGGTCGTGAGTTCGACCCTCACACTGGGCATTTCTTTTGAGACACCTATACTGTTTAAAAAAAAGGTCAATTGACCAAATAAATTCCAGTTAATAGAAGGTAGAGGTTTCCGTCTTGAACATATACCGCAGCACTAATTGGGATCAGAACACACTCCCCGCTAATCCTCCCTGCCAAAAACAGATGTTGCATTGGCCGGGAATCGAACCCAGGCCTCCCGCGTGGCAGGCGAGAATTCTACTGAACCTACCACTGCTAACCACCAATGCTCTCACGTCTGGACATTTCACCACTCACATCTACTGTGCCAACAGGGCACAAAATATGACCAATATTACACGTTGATCCGTGTTTTTTTTTTCTTCGTGAAGAATTATTTTTCCCAATAGGTCCTCTTTTTTTTCAACAAAAAAAACGTCACTTGCATATGTGGGAGTCGAATACACAACCTTCATACGATATTGATCCAAATGTTATGGGTCTGAGTCGTAGAATGCCCAGATGTGTGGCATGTGAGCATTGGTGGTTCAGTGGTAGATTTCTGGCCTGCCACGCGGGAGGCCGGTTCGATTCCCGGCCAATGCAACATCTGTTTTTTAGCAGTTATGATGAGCCTGTTGACCCTGAATATCATAAAGTGACGATTGCGGGTTCGACTCCCACCAAAAGAGGACAAACAGCAAACTTGTTTGCGTTAAAAAAAGAACATGTAATGAACAACAAATGTTGTAATCTGTGCCTCGTTGGCGCAGTAGGCAGCGCGTCAGTCTCATAATCTGAAGGTCGTGAGTTCGACCCTCACACTGGGCATTTCTTTTGAGACACCTATACTGTTAAAAAAAAGGTCAATTGACCAAATACATTCCAGTTAATAGAAGGTAGAGGTTTCCGTCTTGAACATATACCGCAGCACTATTTGGGATCAGAACACACTCCCCGCTAATCCTCCCTGCCAAAAACAGATGTTGCATTGGCCGGGAATCGAACCCGGGCCTCCCGCGTGGCAGGCGAGAATTCTACCACTGAACCACCAATGCTCACACGTTACGCATCTGGACATTTCACCACTCACATCTACTGTGCCAACAGGGCACAAAATATGACCAATATTACACGTTGATCCGTGTTTTTTTTTTCTTCGTGAAGAATTATTTTTCCCAATAGGTCCTCTTTTTTTTCAACAAAAAAAACGTCACTTGCATATGTGGGAGTCGAATACACAACCTTCATACGATATTGATCCAAATGTTATGGAGATCTGAGTCGTAGAATGCCCAGATGTGTGGCATGTGAGCATTGGTGGTTCAGTGGTAGATTTCTGGCCTGCCGCAGGAGGCCAGGTTCTTCGGCCAATGCAACATCTGTTTTTTAGCAGTTATGATGAGCCTGTTGACCCTGAATATCATAAAATGACGATTGCGGGTTCGACTCCCACCAAAAGAGGACAAACAGCAAACTTGTTTGCGTTAAAAAAAGAACATGTAATGAACAACAAATGTTGAAATCTGTGCCTCGTTGGCGCAGTAGGCAGCGTCAGTCTCATAATCTGAAGGTCGTGAGTTCGACCCTCACACTGGGCATTTCTTTTGAGACACCTATACTGTTTAAAAAAAAAGGTCAATTGACCAAATACATTCCAGTTAATAGAAGGTAGAGGTTTCCGTCTTGAACATATACCGCAGCACTAATTGGGATCAGAACACACTCCCCGCTAATCCTCCCTGCCAAAAACAGATGTTGCATTGGCCGGGAATCGAACCCGGGCCTCCAAAGTGGCAGGCGAGAATTCTACCACTGAACCACCAATGCTCACATGTTACGCGCCTGGACATTTCACCACTCACATCTACTGTGCCAACAGGGCACAAAATATGACCAATATTACACGTTGATCCGTGTTTTTTTTCTTCGTGAAGAATTATTTTCCCAATAGGTCCTCTTTTTTTTCAACAAAAAAAACGTCACTTGCATATGTGGGAGTCGAATACACAACCTTCATACGATATTGATCCAAATGTTATGGAGATCTGAGTCGTAGAATGCCCAGATGTGTGGCATGTGAGCATTGGTGGTTCAGTGGTAGAATTCTCGCCTGCCACGCGGGAGGCCCGGGTTCGATTCCCGGCCAATGCAACATCTGTTTTTTAGCAGTTATGATGAGCCTGTTGACCCTGAATATCATAAAATGACGATTGCGGGTTCGACTCCCACCAAAAGAGGACAAACAGCAAACTTGTTTGCGTTAAAAAAAGAACATGTAATGAACAACAAATGTTGAAATCTGTGCCTCGTTGGCGCAGTAGGCAGCGCGTCAGTCTCATAATCTGAAGGTCGTGAGTTCGACCCTCACACTGGGCATTTCTTTTGAGACACCTATACTGTTTAAAAAAAAGGTCAATTGACCAAATAAATTCCAGTTAATAGAAGGTAGAGGTTTCCGTCTTGAACATATACCGCAGCACTAATTGGGATCAGAACACACTCCCCGCTAATCCTCCCTGCCAAAAACAGATGTTGCATTGGCCGGGAATCGAACCCGGGCCTCCCGCGTGGCAGGCGAGAATTCTACCACTGAACCACCAATGCTCACACGTTACGCGTCTGGACATTTCACCACTCACATCTACTGTGCCAACAGGGCACAAAATATGACCAATATTACACGTTGATCCGTGTTTTTTTTTCTTCGTGAAGAATTATTTTCCCAATAGGTCCTCTTTTTTTTCAACAAAAAAAACGTCACTTGCATATGTGGGAGTCGAATACACAACCTTCATACGATATTGATCCAAATGTTATGGTGATCTGAGTCGTAGAATGCCCAGATGTGTGTCATGTGAGCATTGGTGGTTCAGTGGTAGAATTCTCGCCTGCCACGCGGGAGGCCCGGGTTCGATTCCTGGCCAATGCAACATCTGTTTTTTAGCAGTTATGATGAGCCTGTTGACCCTGAATATCATAAAGTGACGATTGCGGGTTCGACTCCCACCAAAAAAGGACAAACAGCAAACTTGTTTGCGTTAAAAAAAGAACATGTAATGAACAACAAATGTTGAAATCTGTGCCTCGTTGGCGCAGTAGGCAGCGTCAGTCTCATAATCTGAAGGTCGTGAGTTCGACCCACACACTGGGCATTTCTTTTGAGACACCTATACTGTTTTAAAAAAAGGTCAATTGACCAAATACATTCCAGTTAATAGAAGGTAGAGGTTTCCGTCTTGAACATATACCGCAGCACTAATTGGGATCAGAACACACTCCCGCTAATCCTCCCTGCCAAAAACAGATGTTCCATTGGCCGGGGATCGAACCCGGGCCTCACGCGTGGCAGGGGAGAATTCTACCACTGAACCACCAATGCTCACACGTTACGCATCTGGACATTTCACCACTCACATCTACTGTGCCAACAGGGCACAAAATGTGACCAATATTACACGTTGATCCGTGTTTTTTTTTTTCTTCGTGAAGAATTATTTTTCCCAATAGGTCCTCTTTTTTTTCAACAAAAAAAACGTCACTTGCATATGTGGGAGTCGAATACACAACCTTCATACGATATTGATCCAAATGTTATGGAGATCTGAGTCGTAGAATGCCCAGATGTGTGGCATGTGAGCATTGGTGGTTCAGTGGTAGAATTCTCGCCTGCCACGCGGGAGGCCAGGGTTCAATTCCTGGCCAATGCAACATCTGCTTTTTAGCAGTTATGATGAGCCTGTTGACCCTGAATATCATAAAATGACGATTGCGGGTTCGACTCCCACTAAAAGAGGACAAACAGCAAACTTGTTTGCGTTAAAAAAAGAACATGTAATGAACAACAAATGTTGTAATCTGTGCCTCGTTGGCGCAGTAGGCAGCGTCAGTCTCATAATCTGAAGGTCGTGAATTCAACCCTCACACTGGGCATTTCTTTTGAGACACCTATACTGTTTTTAAAAAAAAGGTAAATTGACCAAATACATTCCAGTTAATAGAAGGTAGAGGTTTCCATCTTGAACATATACCGCAGCACTAATTGGGATCAGAACACACTCCCCGCTAATCCGTCCTGCCAAAAACAGATGTTGCATTGGCCGGGAATCGAACCAGGCCTCCCGCGTGGCAGGCGAGAATTCTACCACTGAACCACCAATGCTCACACGTTACGCGTCTGGACATTTCACCACTCACATCTACTGTGCCAACAGGGCACAAAATATGACCAATATTACACGTTGATCCGTGTTTTTTTTTTCTTCGTGAAGAATTATTTTTCCCAATAGGTCCTCTTTTTTTTCAACAAAAAAAACGTCACTTGCATATGTGGGAGTCGAATACACAACCTTCATACGATATTGATCCAAATGTTATGGTGATCTGAGTCGTAGAATGCCCAGATGTGTGTCATGTGAGCATTGGTGGTTCAGTGGTAGAATTCTCGCCTGCCACGCGGGAGGCCCGGGTTCGATTCCCGGCCAATGCAACATCTGTTTTTTAGCAGTTATGATGAGCCTGTTGACCCTGAATATCATAAAGTGACGATTGCGGGTTCGACTCCCACCAAAAAAGGACAAACAGCAAACTTGTTTGCGTTAAAAAAAGAACATGTAATGAACAACAAATGTTGTAATCTGTGCCTCGTTGGCGCAGTAGGCAGCGTCAGTCTCATAATCTGAAGGTCGTGAATTCAACCCTCACACTGGGCATTTCTTTTGAGACACCTATACTGTTTTAAAAAAGGTCAATTGACCAAATACATTCCAGTTAATAGAAGGTAGAGGTTTCCGTCTTGAACATATACCGCAGCACTAATTGGGATCAGAACACACTCCCCGCTAATCCTCCCTGCCAAAAACAGATGTTGCATTGGCCGGGAATCGAACCCGGGCCTCCCGCGTGGCAGGCGAGAATTCTACCACTGAACCACCAATGCTCACACGTTACGCGTCTGGACATTTCACCACTCACATCTACTGTGCCAACAGGGCACAAAATATGACCAATATTACACGTTGATCCGTGTTTTTTTTTTCTTCGTGAAGAATTATTTTTCCCAATAGGTCCTCTTTTTTTTCAACAAAAAAAACGTCACTTGCATATGTGGGAGTCGAATACACAACCTTCATACGATATTGATCCAAATGTTATGGAGATCTGAGTCGTAGAATGCCCAGATGTGTGGCATGTGAGCATTGGTGGTTCAGTGGTAGATTTCTGCCTGCCACGCGGGAGGCCGGTTGGATTCCCGCCCAATGCAACATCTGTTTTTTAGCAGTTATGATGAGCCTGTTGACCCTGAATATCATAAAATGACGATTGCGGGTTCGACTCCCACCAAAAGAGGACAAACAGCAAACTTGTTTGCGTTAAAAAAAGAACATGTAATGAACAACAAATGTTGAAATCTGTGCCTCGTTGGCGCAGTAGGCAGCGCGTCAGTCTCATAATCTGAAGGTCGTGAGTTCGACCCTCACACTGGGCATTTCTTTTGAGACACCTATACTGTTTAAAAAAAAGGTCAATTGACCAAATAAATTCCAGTTAATAGAAGGTAGAGGTTTCCGTCTTGAACATATACCGCAGCACTAATTGGGATCAGAACACACTCCCCGCTAATCCTCCCTGCCAAAAACAGTTGTTGCATTGGCCGAATCGAACCCGGGCCTCCGCCGTGCCAGGCGAGAATTCTACCACTGAACCACCAATGCTCACACGTTACGCATCTGGACATTTCACCACTCACATCTACTGTGCCAACAGGGCACAAAATGTGACCAATATTACACGTTGATCCGTGTTTTTTTTTTTCTTCGTGAAGAATTATTTTTCCCAATAGGTCCTCTTTTTTTCAACAAAAAAAGAACGTCACTTGCATATGTGGGAGTCGAATACACAACCTTCATACGATATTGATCCAAATTTTATGGAGATCTGAGTCGTAGAATGCCCAAAAGTGTGGCATGTGAGCTTTGGTGGTTCAGTGGTAGAATTCTCGCCTGCCACGCGGGAGGCCCGGGTTAGATTCCTGCCAATGCAACATCTGTTTTTAGCAGTTATGATGAGCCTGTTGACCCTGAATATCATAAAGTGACGATTGCGGGTTCGACTCCCACCAAAAGAGGACAAACAGCAAACTTGTTTGCGTTAAAAAAGAACATGTAATGAACAACAAATGTTGTAATCTGTGCCTCGTTGGCGCAGTAGGCAGCGTCAGTCTCATAATCTGAAGGTCGTGAGTTCGACCTCACACTGGGCATTTCTTTTGAGACACCTATACTGTTTTAAAAAAGGTCAATTGACCAAATACATTCCAGTTAATAGAAGGTAGAGGTTTCCGTCTTGAACATATACCTCAGCACTAATTGGGATCAGAACACACTCCCCGCTAATCCTCCCTGCCAAAAACAGATGTTGCATTGGCCGAATCGAACCGGCCTCCAGCGTGGCAGGCGAGAATTCTACCACTGAACCACCAATGCTCACACGTTACGCGTCTGGACATTTCACCACTCACATCTACTGTGCCAACAGGGCACAAAATATGACCAATATTACACGTTGATCCGTGTTTTTTTTTTCTTCGTGAAGAATTATTTTTCCCAATAGGTCCTCTTTTTTTTCAACAAAAAAAACGTCACTTGCATATGTGGGAGTCGAATACACAACCTTCATACGATATTGATCCAAATGTTATGGTGATCTGAGTCGTAGAATGCCCAGATGTGTGTCATGTGAGCATTGGTGGTTCAGTGGTAGAATTCTCGCCTGCCACGCGGGAGGCCCGGGTTCGATTCCCGGCCAATGCAACATCTGTTTTTTAGCAGTTATGATGAGCCTGTTGACCCTGAATATCATAAAGTGACGATTGCGGGTTCGACTCCCACCAAAAGAGGACAAACAGCAAACTTGTTTGCGTTAAAAAAAGAACATGTAATGAAGAACAAATGTTGTAATCTGTGCCTCGTTGGCGCAGTAGGCAGCGCGTCAGTCTCATAATCTGAAGGTCGTGAATTCGACCCTCACACTGGGCATTTCTTTTGAGACACCTATACTGTTTAAAAAAAAGGTCAATTGACCAAATACATTCCAGTTAATAGAAGGTAGAGGTTTCCGTCTTGAACATATACCGCAGCACTAATTGGGATCAGAACACACTCCCCGCTAATCCTCCCTGCCGAAAACAGATGTTGCATTGGCCGGGAATCGAACCCGGGCCTCCCGCGTGGCAGGCGAGAATTCTACCACTGAACCACCAATGCTCACACGTTACGCATCTGGACATTTCACCACTCACATCTACTGTGCCAACAGGGCACAAAATGTGACCAATATTACACGTTGATCCGTGTTTTTTTTTTCTTCGTGAAGAATTATTTTTCCCAATAGGTCCTCTTTTTTTTCAACAAAAAAAACGTCACTTGCATATGTGGGAGTCGAATACACAACCTTCATACGATATTGATCCAAATGTTATGGAGATCTGAGTCGTAGAATGCCCAGATGTGTGGCATGTGAGCTTTGGTGGTTCAGTGGTAGATTTCTGGCCTGCCACGCGGGAGGCCCGGGTTGGCTTCCCGCCCAATGCAACATCTGTTTTTTAGCAGTTATGATGAGCCTGTTGACCCTGAATATCATAAAGTGACGATTGCGGGTTCGACTCCCACCAAAAGAGGACAAACAGCAAACTTGTTTGCGTTAAAAAAGAACATGTAATGAACAACAAATGTTGAAATCTGTGCCTCGTTGGCGCAGTAGGCAGCGTCAGTCTCATAATCTGAAGGTCGTGAGTTTGACCCTCACACTGGGCATTTCTTTTGAGACACCTATACTGTTTAAAAAAAAAGGTCAATTGACCAAATACATTCCAGTTAATAGAAGGTAGAGGTTTCCGTCTTGAACATATACCGCAGCACTAATTGGGATCAGAACACACTCCCCGCTAATCCTCCCTGCCAAAAACAGATGTTGCATTGGCCGGGAATCGAACCCGGGCCTCCCGCGTGGCAGGCGAGAATTCTACCACTGAACCACCAATGCTCACACGTTACGCGTCTGGACATTTCACCACTCACATCTACTGTGCCAACAGGGCACAAAATATGACCAATATTACACGTTGATCCGTGTTTTTTTTTTCTTCGTGAAGAATTATTTTTCCCAATAGGTCCTCTTTTTTTTCAACAAAAAAAACGTCACTTGCATATGTGGGAGTCGAATACACAACCTTCATACGATATTGATCCAAATGTTATGGAGATCTGAGTCGTAGAATGCCCAGATGTGTGGCATGTGAGCATTGGTGGTTCAGTGGTAGAATTCTCGCCTGCCACGCGGGAGGCCCGGGTTCGATTCCCGGCCAATGCAACATCTGTTTTTTAGCAGTTATGATGAGCCTGTTGACCCTGAATATCATAAAATGACGATTGGGTTCGACTCCCACTAAAAGAGGACAAACAGCAAACTTGTTTGCGTTAAAAAAAGAACATGTAATGAAGAACAAATGTTGTAATCTGTGCCTCGTTGGCGCAGTAGGCATCGCGTCAGTCTCATAATCTGAAGGTCGTGAGTTCGACCCTCACACTGGGCATTTCTTTTGAGACACCTATACTGTTAAAAAAAAGGTCAATTGACCAAATACATTCCAGTTAATAGAAGGTAGAGGTTTCCGTCTTGAACATATACCGCAGCACTATTTGGGATCAGAACACACTCCCCGCTAATCCGTCCTGCCAAAAACAGATGTTGCATTGGCCGGGAATCGAACCCGGGCCTCCCGCGTGGCAGGCGAGAATTCTACCACTGAACCACCAATGCTCACACGTTACGCATCTGGACATTTCACCACTCACATCTACTGTGCCAACAGGGCACAAAATGTGACCAATATTACACGTTGATCCGTGTTTTTTTTTTTCTTCGTGAAGAATTATTTTTCCCAATAGGTCCTCTTTTTTTTCAACAAAAAAAACGTCACTTGCATATGTGGGAGTCGAATACACAACCTTCATACGATATTGATCCAAATGTTATGGAGATCTGAGTCGTAGAATGCCCAGATGTGTGGCATGTGAGCATTGGTGGTTCAGTGGTAGAATTTTTGCCTGCCACGCTGGAGGCCCGGTTGGATTCCCGCCAATGCAACATCTGTTTTTAGCAGTTATGATGAGCCTGTTGACCCTGAATATCATAAATGACGATTGCGGGTTCGACTCCCACCAAAAGAGGACAAACAGCAAACTTGTATGCGTTAAAAAAAGAACATGTAATGAACAACAAATGTTGTAATCTGGGCCTCGTTGGCGCAGTAGGCAGCGCGTCAGTCTCATAATCTGAAGGTCGTGAGTTCGACCTCACACTGGGCATTTCTTTTGAGACACCTATACTGTTTTAAAAAAAAGGTCAATTGACCAAATACATTCCAGTTAATAGAAGGTAGAGGTTTCGTCTTGAACATATACCGCAGCACTAATTGGGATCAGAACACACTCCCGCTAATCCTCCCTGCCAAAAACAGATGTTGCATTGGCCGGGAATCGAACCCGGGCCTCCCGCGTGGCAGGCGAGAATTCTACCACTGAACCACCAATGCTCACACGTTACGCATCTGGACATTTCACCACTCACATCTACTGTGCCAACAGGGCACAAAATGTGACCAATATTACACGTTGATCCGTGTTTTTTTTCTTCGTGAAGAATTATTTTTCCAATAGGTCCTCTTTTTTTCAACAAAAAAAACGTCACTTGCATATGTGGGAGTCGAATACACAACCTTCATACGATATTGATCCAAATGTTATGGAGGTCTGAGTCGTAGAATGCCCAGATGTGTGGCATGTGAGCTTTGGTGGTTCAGTGGTAGATTTCTGGCCTGCCACGCGGGAGGCCCGGGTTGGCTTCCCGCCCAATGCAACATCTGTTTTTTAGCAGTTATGATGAGCCTGTTGACCCTGAATATCATAAAGTGACGATTGCGGGTTCGACTCCCACTAAAAGAGGACAAACAGCAAACTTGTTTGCGTTAAAAAAAGAACATGTAATGAACAACAAATGTTGTAATCTGTGCCTCGTTGGCGCAGTAGGCAGCGCGTCAGTCTCATAATCTGAAGGTCGTGAGTTCGACCCTCACACTGGGCATTTCTTTTGAGACACCTATACTGTTTAAAAAAAAGGTCAATTGACCAAATACATTCCAGTTAATAGAAGGTAGAGGTTTCCGTCTTGAACATATACCGCAGCACTAATTGGGATCAGAACACACTCCCCGCTAATCCTCCCTGCCAAAAACAGATGTTGCATTGGCCGGGAATCGAACCCGGGCCTCCCGCGTGGCAGGCGAGAATTCTACCACTGAACCACCAATGCTCACACGTTACGCGTCTGGACATTTCACCACTCACATCTACTGTGCCAACAGGGCACAAAATATGACCAATATTACACGTTGATCCGTGTTTTTTTTTTCTTCGTGAAGAATTATTTTTCCCAATAGGTCCTCTTTTTTTTCAACAAAAAAAACGTCACTTGCATATGAGGGAGTCGAATACACAACCTTCATACGATATTGATCCAAATGTTATGGAGATCTGAGTCGTAGAATGCCCAGATGTGTGGCATGTGAGCATTGGTGGTTCAGTGGTAGAATTTTTGCCTGCCACGCGGGAGGCCCGGGTTCGATTCCCGGCCAATGCAACATCTGTTTTTTAGCAGTTATGATGAGCCTGTTGACCCTGAATATCATAAAATGACGATTGCGGTTCGACTCCCACTAAAAGAGGACAAACAGCAAACTTGTTTGCGTTAAAAAAGAACATGTAATGAACAACAAATGTTGTAATCTGTGCCTCGTTGGCGCAGTAGGCAGCGCGTCAGTCTCATAATCTGAAGGTCGTGAATTCGACCCTCACACTGGGCATTTCTTTTGAGACACCTATACTGTTTTTAAAAAAAAGGTAAATTGACCAAATAAATTCCAGTTAATAGAAGGTAGAGGTTTCCGTCTTGAACATATACCGCAGCACTAATTGGGATCAGAACACACTCCCCGCTAATCCTCCCTGCCGAAAACAGTTGTTGCATTGGCCGGGAATCGAACCCGGGCCTCCCGCGTGGCAGGCGAGAATTCTACCACTGAACCACCAATGCTCACACGTTACGCATCTGGACATTTCACCACTCACATCTACTGTGCCAACAGGGCACAAAATATGACCAATATTACACGTTGATCCGTGTTTTTTTTTTCTTCGTGAAGAATTATTTTTCCCAATAGGTCCTCTTTTTTTTCAACAAAAAAAACGTCACTTGCATATGTGGGAGTCGAATACACAACCTTCATACGATATTGATCCAAATGTTATGGAGGTCTGAGTCGTAGAATGCCCAGATGTGTGGCATGTGAGCTTTGGTGGTTCAGTGGTAGATTTCTGGCCTGCCACGCGGGAGGCCCGGGTTGGCTTCCCGCCCAATGCAACATCTGTTTTTTAGCAGTTATGATGAGCCTGTTGACCCTGAATATCATAAAATGACGATTGCGGGTTCGACTCCCACCAAAAGAGGACAAACAGCAAACTTGTTTGCGTTAAAAAAAGAACATGTAATGAACAACAAATGTTGAAATCTGTGCCTCGTTGGCGCAGTAGGCAGCGCGTCAGTCTCATAATCTGAAGGTCGTGAGTTCGACCACACTGGGCATTTCTTTTGAGACACCTATACTGTTTAAAAAAAAGGTCAATTGACCAAATAAATTCCAGTTAATAGAAGGTAGAGGTTTCCGTCTTGAACATATACCGCAGCACTAATTGGGATCAGAACACACTCCCCGCTAATCCTCCCTGCCAAAAACAGATGTTGCATTGGCCGGGAATCGAACCCGGGCCTCCCGCGTGGCAGGCGAGAATTCTACCACTGAACCACCAATGCTCACACGTTACGCGTCTGGACATTTCACCACTCACATCTACTGTGCCAACAGGGCACAAAATATGACCAATATTACACGTTGATCCGTGTTTTTTTTTTCTTCGTGAAGAATTATTTTTCCCAATAGGTCCTCTTTTTTTTCAACAAAAAAAACGTCACTTGCATATGTGGGAGTCGAATACACAACCTTCATACGATATTGATCCAAATGTTATGGAGATCTGAGTCGTAGAATGCCCAGATGTGTGGCATGTGAGCATTGGTGGTTCAGTGGTAGAATTCTCGCCTGCCACGCGGGAGGCCCGGTTGGATTCCGCCAATGCCACATCTGTTTTTAGCAGTTATGATGAGCCTGTTGACCCTGAATATCATAAAGTGACGATTGCGGTTTCGACTCCCACCAAAAAAGGACAAACAGCAAACTTGTTTGCGTTAAAAAAAGAACATGTAATGAAGAACAAATGTTGAAATCTGTGCCTCGTTGGCGCAGTAGGCAGCGCGTCAGTCTCATAATCTGAAGGTCGTGAGTTCGACCCTCACACTGGGCATTTCTTTTGAGACACCTATACTGTTAAAGAAAAGGTCAATTGACCAAATACATTCCAGTTAATAGAAGGTAGAGGTTTCCGTCTTGAACATATACCGCAGCACTAATTGGGATCAGAACACACTCCCCGCTAATCCTCCCTGCCAAAAACAGTTGTTGCATTGGCCGAGAATCGAACCCAGGCCTCCCGCGTGGCAGGCGAGAATTCTACCACTGAACCACCAATGCTCACACGTTACGCGTCTGGACATTTCACCACTCACATCTACTGTGCCAACAGGGCACAAAATATGACCAATATTACACGTTGATCCGTGTTTTTTTTTTCTTCGTGAAGAATTATTTTTCCCAATAGGTCCTCTTTTTTTTCAACAAAAAAAACGTCACTTGCATATGTGGGAGTCGAATACACAACCTTCATACGATATTGATCCAAATGTTATGGAGATCTGAGTCGTAGAATGCCCAGATGTGTGGCATGTGAGCATTGGTGGTTCAGTGGTAGAATTCTCGCCTGCCACGCGGGAGGCCATGGTTAGATTCCCGGCCAATGCAACATCTGTTTTTTAGCAGTTATGATGAGCCTGTTGACCCTGAATATCATAAAGTGACGATTATGGTTCGACTCCCACCAAAGAGGACAAACAGCAAACTTGTTTGTGTTAAACAAAGAACATGTAATGAACAACAAATGTTGTAATCTGTGCCTCGTTGGCCCAGTAGGCAGCCCCTCAGTCTCATAATCTGAAGGTCGTGACTTCGGCCCTCACACTGGGCATTACTTTTGAGACACCTATACTGTTTAAAAAAAAAAGGTCAATTGACCAAATACATTCCAGTTAATAGGAGATAGAGGTTTGCGTCTTGAACATATACCGCAGCACTAATTGAGATCAGAACACACTCCTCGCTAATCCTCCCTGCCAAAAACAGATGTTGCATTGGGCGGGAATCGAACCGGCCTCCCGCGTGGCAGGCGAGAATTCTACCACTGAACCACCAATGCTCACACGTTACGCGTCTGGACATTTCACCACTCACATCTACTGTGCCAACAGGGCACAAAATATGACCAATATTACACGTTGATCCGTGTTTTTTTTCTTCGTGAAGAATTATTTTTCCCAATAGGTCCTCTTTTTTTTCAACAAAAAAAACGTCACTTGCATATGTGGGAGTCGAATACACAACCTTCATACGATATTGATCCAAATGTTATGGAGGTCTGAGTCGTAGAATGCCCAGATGTGTGGCATGTGAGCTTTGGTGGTTCAGTGGTAGATTTCTGGCCTGCCACGCGGGAGGCCCGGGTTGGCTTCCCGCCCAATGCAACATCTGTTTTTTAGCAGTTATGATGAGCCTGTTGACCCTGAATATCATAAAATGACGATTGCGGGTTCGACTCCCACCAAAAGAGGACAAACAGCAAACTTGTTTGCGTTAAAAAAAGAACATGTAATGAACAACAAATGTTGAAATCTGTGCCTCGTTGGCGCAGTAGGCAGCGCGTCAGTCTCATAATCTGAAGGTCGTGAGTTCGACCCTCACACTGGGCATTTCTTTTGAGACACCTATACTGTTTAAAAAAAAAGGTCAATTGACCAAATACATTCCAGTTAATAGAAGGTAGAGGTTTCCGTCTTGAACATATACCGCAGCACTAATTGGGATCAGAACACACTCCCCGCTAATCCTCCCTGCCAAAAACAGATGTTGCATTGGCCTGGAATCGAACCCAGGCCTCCGCGTGGCAGGCGAGAATTCTACCACTGAACCACCAATGCTCACACGTTACGAGTCTGGACATTTCACCACTCACACTTACTGTGCCAACAGGGCACAAAAATGACCAATATTACACGTTTGATCCGTTTTTTTTTTTTTTCGAAGAATTATTTTTCCAATAGGTCCTCTTTCAACAAAAAAAACGTCACTTGCATATGTGGGAGTCGAATACACAACCTTGATACGATATTGATCCAAATGTTATGGAGATCTGAGTCGTAGAATGCCCAGATGTGTGGCATGTGAGCAATTGTGGTTCAGTGGTAGAATTCTCGCCTGCCATGCGGGAGGCCCGGGTTCGATTCCCATGCCGTTGTCTCTCAGCTCGACATTGGCCACAGGGTGCAATTCCCATGCATCCTTACATCCAAACTGGCATGTGACTTTGATGTAGTCAGTTTGATGTGTCATTGAGGGCTGGGAAACAGCAGCAGCCAGATTCAGCAGGAGGGTCATGCTGAGGTCTGGTTGCAGAAAGAAGCCCAGTACCTGACGAAAGCTTGCAGGACACAGCTATGGCACCGCTACCTGGGTAGCCAATGTGGGAAATGAGCATGGACAGGTGATCATGTCCGTGCTCACAGCCAGTGAAGATTTTGGACTTGGGCCGATGATTAAAGGCCTCATCAACAGATACAGAGTGGCTGGGGTGGCTCCTCCTGAGGTACTGTATGTAGACAGAGACTGCTGCGGTAACACTCTTCTGAGGAGGATGTTTGAAGAGTGGAACACTATGGTCGGACATATGACATTTCATGCGGAGATTTTCTGTGGGTTGCACCACTGACTCTCACCAACTTT